>BSBM01000477.1:4040000-4087500 GCA_027924585.1 Larix kaempferi | reverse complement strand
ATAGTGCTGCACTAGTGCTACGGGTTCTGTACATGTCTCCCAATTTTTGTAGCGCAAAACCTTCATTTAGGCACTGAAAGGCTACACCCACAAAAAAATATACCTTATCATTTGCCAAAAAAATAAAAAAGTGACTGTTAGAAAAAATGAAATTTGACATAGTTATGTAAATTTTCAATACTTAAAATTTATATATTTGGAAACATGACTCAATTTCCTACATTTCATCTTTTTTACTCGATGCAAGATATCTTGTGTAAGTATCTCAAAAAAACCAAGTAAGTTGAGGGATGCCTGATTTTTCAGTTTTCTATTGCATCTAACGTGCCAAAAGTAACCCTCATTAGCTTTCACATGCCCATACATGATTTTAGTTTCCATCAAATCTTGCTAGTCCATTCGGTTAAAGTGTGAGGGTTGGTGTGGCCTAGGCCAAATGCAATTAGAAAGGTTCTGGCAAACAAAAAAATCATTTTAGTTTCCATAAAAAAATATAAAATCATTTTAATGATAAACAAGTGATTTTGTATAAATATCATAGAAATGTAATAATAAAACCAAATAATAGCATTAAAGCCCCATTTTGTTATGTAATGCCTCAGTCTTCAAGGTAGGTAAAGATATTAGGAGTAATTTTACTTCTTCTTTTTTCAGCGCCTAAGAATAATAAGTAAACCTACATGTAGGGTGAGTAGGGTCAGTGAATGAACAAGGTTGTAACTGTGATTATAATTTAGCTCTTAATACTTAGTTATGTATAATTACTAGATCCTTTCAAGGTTGAGATTTTGGTTTTTAGTTCTTAATAATTAGTTATGTATAATTACTAGATCTTTCAAGTTAATTTGGTTGCATTATATATATATATATATATATATATATATATATTAAAAATTGTAAGACAAAATTGGTTATGGGTTGAGTACCATGATTGGAAATATATGTGAGGTTATATGGTATTTGTTAATGAAAAGTTTAGAAGTCTCAAGTGGTGTTCATCATTATTGGAGTATTAATGTTAATTTGTGTTGTACATTAATTTTGGTTGCTAGTTTGGTGGACATGGAAAATATAGCCTTTGTTTGAAAGCTTTGGCCAGGTCCTTGTTAACAATTTTATGAGTTGTTATAAAGGCCAAACCATTATACACATTATAGTAAATGAAATTCAAGGTGCTCAATTTCTTATCTACATTTGTTTATAAGGACCTTTTTTTAAATTCTAAATTGCCATTAAAACTGAAATACATTTAAGGGCTTTTTTTAAGAGTTTTTCTTTGGTTTAGTTGAGTGTAGGTCAATGCTGAAATTGAGAGATTTGTGAGCAATTTTCATTTAGTCAATAGATGATTCCCTTTATTTTGATGACCTCATTCATGGATTTGGTAGGGTTTGTTGGTGAAGGTGAAACGCGTTTATCTTTCTTTTGAACGCCCAACAAAAATGAAATAATTTAGAGAGGATGATGAAGCGACCTCAAGAATATTGTCTTTGTTATTTCCTAAATATTTTCTTTGATTAAGTGTGGGTCCTTGCTGAGGTTGATAATTTAGTGTGTCATTGATAGAGATGAGAACCATGACGCGATAAAAACTTGCCATATGATTTCATTCCTACTTTTAACTTGGTTTGTGGATTTGGTGGGGTTTGTTAGTGGAACTACTTTATCAAATGACTTTCGAGGCATTCAATTTCTTGTCTAAATTTGCTTTCTAATTTCTACAATATTATGATAATTCAATTATCTTATCCTTGATTTGTTTACCTAGCTTGTGAATAAGCATTAAAAATGAAATATATTGGGGTTTTTTCGTATATCTTTGCTGGTTTTATATCACACCTTCACTTGGTTTTGGTTGAGCGTGGGTCCTTATTGAAGTTGAGAGATTCACAACCCAATTTTCACTTTGTGAAAGTTTGGTTTTATTGCTATTGTTGATTTAATTTGTGTATTTCAATGGGTTTTTTTTTTTTGGCAAAGGTGAAACCACTATAGGAAACCACAATATTATGATAATTTGACAATCTTGTATTGGAATGATTTATTTAACTTTTATATAATAATAATAATATAATTTTAAGGTCACAATCTAGCCAAACACAAAATTGATGTATAAGACTCTTTTTTACGGGACAATGGATTCCCTCCACATACAAACATATGTGTACATATCCTATCCCCTTTCATATTTGAACATGTGACCTCCAAAATAGAAACTCGTGTTCTTAATCATTAAGCATACTCAAGTGATACAAAAATGAAATAAATTGATGATTTATCATTGGTGGTTTATCATTTATCTTTGCTTATTGTTTCTTAAATTGTTACTTTGTTTTTGGTTGAAGTGTAGTTTCTCCAAAACGGTGAGAGATTAATGGCCCAATAAGACTAAACCAACTATATTTGCTTGTTCTTTTTTAAATCTTTATTTTTTCCGATTAAGTGTAGGTTATGGCCGAAGCTAAGAGATTCATGGCCCAATAAAACTTGTCATGGCAAATAGAAATGCAACAACCATGATGTATGCTTTTCAATCAATGAATGTCTTTTTTCTTTCCTATTGTCGACATGGTTGGTAGATTTGGTGGATTTTATTTGGCAGAGAACACTATTGTGAAATGCATGAGAACTTTGCAATTTTTTTTATTTTAGATTTTTTTAATATTTTTTTTCAAAAATTATCTATTTTCGATAAATAATATTTTTTTAATGAGATGTTTTAGTTACAATTTTTTTTTTCAAGTGGAGAAATGCCAACACCTGCTATTCGGAAGAATCAAGGCATGGTTAAAATTACATAATCAATACATAAGGATTCAACAAGAGTATCATGTCACTTACAAGAATTAAACCTGGGTAGAGAGAATAACAATCATTCCTCCCAACCACTTAAGCTACACAAAATATGCATTTAAAAAAAAAACAAATTATAAATTTAAAAAACGCAGTAAATACATTATTATTTTTATAAATGCATTATTATTTTCATTAAAAAACACAATGAACATTTAAAAAGAACATTAATTTCTAAATTTGTCAATATTAATGGGTCTTTCGACACACAAAAATATTAACAACTTTACCATAGTTATAAAGAAGTAAAAAACTAAGTAATTGTATTCCTATTCATTTAAAAATGCAAATAATTTTTCATTCCAAATAAAATACACCAGTTCAAATTTTTAAGGAATGTTACGTATGAAACATTCCAAAACTCAATGGATGTTGGGATTGGGTATAAAATAATTTTTCATTGCAAATAAAATACACCATTTCAATTTTTTTAAGGAATGTTACATATGAAACATTCCAAAACTCAATGCATGTTGGGATTGGGTAAAAACTCAATGGATGTTGAGATTGGGTATAAAATAATTTTTCATTGCAAATAAAATACACCATTTCAATTTTTTTAAGGAATGTTACATATGAAACATTCCAAAACTCAATGCATGTTGGGATTGGGTATAAATCACTTCAATAAGTAAATCACAATTTGTGAGGAAAAAAGTGTAGGAGTATTCTTTTTGATTTAGGAGGAAACATTGTATTCAAATATAAATGTGGTTTGGGAAGGGTCACAAATAATTTGGTTGAAAGATATGCTTTGTTTATGGGCTTATTTTTATCGTCTCTCTTGGTATTCATAATGTCTTAGTTGTGGAGGACTTTCTCTTTATAATCACGCAAGCTAGAACAATAATTTCTTTGGACGATTTGATTGCTAGGATGCTTCAACTCCGTATTATAAATATTTTATAGGGGTAAAGAGAAGCAAACTTGGTGTATGTTCAAAGACTTAATAATTCAGTGGTTAATCAACTTGCCAGTCAAGCTACCAAATTGGCCAAACGTGCCCTCGTTCAAAATGGGGGCCAGTATTATCACAAGTGGCTCCCATAAGGTATTATTTATGAATTTAAAATTTTTGTTTAATTGCACTCATTTATGCATGGACGCCACCCACCGACATTTCAAAATTCAAAGCATAATCATTAGGGTTCCTTTAACCTCACAAATGAGAGAAGTCTCGTGAGGCCTTGTCTAGGTGTCCTTTGTGCTCTGCTATGATTTTATGATGGTTCAGGATTTTCATTCTAATGCATTTGGGACTTTGTTGGAGCTCTTTCCCTGGCCTAAAGGATGCAAGGGTATCTCTCTCATGGTTGGGTGACTAGGCACTGGTTTCCCTAGGATTTTCGTTGGTGATTGATTCTGAGCTAGATGTGTTTGCTTTGGTTAGTTTTGAGACCCTCCCTATTGATATCCTACAGGGGTGGGGTTGTGATTTGGATTAGATTGGGGTTTGGTGGTCCAATTCTATTTTCAGAATGAAGGTGAAGGATGTTATTGCGACTGAGCTCATGGAATTAGTTGAAGGCTTGAGGAATGTGAAGGAGGATATTTGAGATCTACAATCTACCTTGCAAAGGATAAACTCTCAATTGGAAGGTGTCTTGACAGCTATACACCAGGAAACCTCCCATGTTTCTATTAAATATACAACATCATGAGACATTCTCCAAACCAATCTTGTGTAGTCAATATTGATCCTCCCGTATAGAGGTGAGCACTTTTATTGCCTTTCGTGTAAAGGTTATTCCTCCCATATAGAGGTAATTGATCAAAGTAATGATGTTGTAAAGTCTTGTTGGAAAAGGCTACGAACTTGTGTGTATCAAGTCATGATTATGATGTGAACCTTCAGTATAAAGGTATCCATGAGATGGACCTCCCGTATAGAGGTGGACCTTCCGTATAAAGGTTATGCTTTACTTGTTAAAAGCATTTAATGTTGTGTGATATATTATTAACCATGATCACCATATTGCTATTAAGTCTCCTTTAGAGATTGATCACCTCTAAAGTTAACTACTTTAACATATGATCATTTGGTCCGGAATAATATAATATGATCACATCATCCGATAATTATTCTTAGTATAATGTAATGTGATGGATAATTAAAGTTATCACATATTGACCATGCAGTAAGAGATAAAGAAATAAAATATAAAGCATAGAGATCAAGATAATTCAAAATTTCCCATGCAGACACTTCAACTAATTAAAGAGAAATCGAATTATTAAAGCTTCAGTTAAGTATCAATGTTTTAGTTAAAGCAGCAGTTAAAGATATGTATTAGTTAGCATCAACATGATTTCAATTAACTAAGTGTTAAATAAAAGGGACTAATTAACTAAATTATTTTCACTTTAATTATACTAAAAGACGCCACTTCAGTTAAAGAGAGTTAACTAAGTGACAACAAAGAAGATCTAGTTAACTAAGTGTTATTGCATGACGAAACTTATGTTAAACTAAAAGATGACACGTGAGTTGAGACACTTGCATGTCGACACTTAAGTTAGCCACCTAACTAAGTGGGCAACTTTCAGTTAAGAGGCGAGTTCATCCTAAGTGACAGCTTAGTGAGATGAAGCACTGCATGAGAAGTGGGGTGCACCACTCCATGCAAGATTAATACATCCAGTTTGAGGGCGAGTTTATCCTGAATTTAGAGTTAAAAATAGAAGATAATAATGTATAAATATGATATACAAGATTGTTGAATCCAATGTGAAGCAAATTCTCTTCTCCATTGAAGGCAAGGTGCTTATCTTTGTGCAGGGTATTGTTCATGCTTGTTATTGTTTCGTTGGGAACACATCCTATTGATCTCTCTTCTCTATTGCTTCCGTATCTTCACCAAGAATTTTGGTGATCTCTTATCTTCCAAAATAAATATGCTATGTTGTAAAATAAAGCATTCTCTACTATCCATTATATTATACCAAGAAGAATTGTTGGGGTTTTTGTTCTCATAATTTTGAGGATTTTCCCCAAGGTATATATTGTGTTATGGTTGTATGAATTTCATGGATTGAATTGTCTCATTGCTTCAAGTCTCTGCATCTAAAAGAATTAAAGATCAAATCTCAACCAAATTTGAATAGTTTTTATGTTAGACCACCAATTTGATGATTTGGAGGATCAAGTTCGTGTCCAGGGTGCCCATATGGAGAAATTGACTATTACAATCGATTTACACTAGGAATTGATAGTTGGTAATAAATCCAAGAATACCTGGAATGCAGGTTCCAGGTCTGTGACTTAAGAAATTTTTCATCAACTTTCCATTGATATAGTGGATGTTTAAATATCCCTAGGGAAAATAAAGGACAATAGAGATGCTAAGGGCATTTTGAGTGGCTTCAATTCCTCTTTTTTTGGGTTGTTTATGACTTGTTTTCGTGTTTTATTGCTTGGTAAATTTGTGAGGGTTTACAGTTGTTTATTGGTAATTGTACTCACTATAGCGATCACAAGGCTACAAGTTAATGTTAGGTTGGATGGCAATTCCCTATTGGACAATGGATTGATTTGTATTTTGGAAATTTCTGTAATCATTTTGATCATTTTCATTAGATTTTTAATATAAAGATGATTCTTCTTTGTTAAAATAAATAAATAAGAGTTGGTGCAAGCTAATGAGGGTCTCTTTTGATGCATTAGATGCAATAGAAAACTAAAAAAAAACCATCCCTCAACTTACATGGATATTTTGAGATACTTACACAGTGAATCTTGCTTTAAGTAAAAAAGATGAAATGTAGGAAATTGAATCACGTTTCTGAATATATAAATATTATCTATTGGAAATGTTCATAAATATCTCAAGTTTGATATTTTCTAACAAGTACTTTTTTGGGGCAAATGATAAGATATATGTTTTTGTGGGTGCAGCCTTGGAGTGCCTAAATGATGGAGTCAACCTACAAAAACTAGTAGACATATATAGAACAAATAATACTGGTGTGGCACTATTTTTCCAAACTAAATTTAATAAATTTATTATTATTATTATTATTAATTATCTAAGTGATCAAACCTCGAAAATAGTACACCAAGTGTGGGTGCAACTTTTGAAGGTCTTAATGCAATGATCATGAAATGATTTTTTTATAGCATGTAGAGGTCAATGCTTAGTAGTGCATCATACAATTATTTTTAAATGCTTGAGAAATGAAAAAGCTATGGAAGAAACACTAACAATGTGTTTTTTTGAGTTAAGGAGTAATGACACAAGAAAAATAGAAGAAAATAATATTTTTAAAAACAAATTACATATTTGGAATCTAAAGAAAAAATTCTATACGGGTCTAAAAATTCATAAAAAATGATTATGTATCATATTGTAACAAGTTGTAAAACATAGGCATATTGAGAAAATAGGTGAGGTTCCCAATTAGCTATGGTTGATCATATTCCATAGCACATGTTTTGTTAACTTGAAGCTAACTCTGAAGCATACTTATAGAAAGAGGGATGGACCCGAATAGGTGACAAGGCTTGGTCTTAGTGTTAAGAAACGCGGGCAAATTTCTTTTAAATTCAAATTTCTTACTCCCAACAAAAAAAATTGGTGGCAAACAAAATGCATGTGCGATATGGAACTACGCGCACGCGATATATAACTATACAACATGCACGTGATTCCTTTCACACGCTACATGTACTAATACAAATATATTCTATATGACACTAAGGATTAGTAAGGGCTAGGGGGAATGTGGGAGATGGAGAAAGAGTGGAGTATGGGGGTGAGAGAAGAGAGAAAGAGATAGAGATCAAGG
Organism: Larix kaempferi; assembly: GCA_027924585.1. NCBI lineage: Eukaryota > Viridiplantae > Streptophyta > Pinopsida > Pinales > Pinaceae > Larix > Larix kaempferi. The sequence continues at coordinate 4,079,862 of BSBM01000477.1, read as the reverse complement.
GGGTTAGGGGTTTGGGAGGAGTAGGGTGGTTAGAGAGAGTGGGGGTGCAGGTGAGGAGTGGGGGGGTTGGGGGAGAGAGAGATATGGGTGGGGTGGTTAGCAGCATGGGGAGGGGGATTAGGAGAGACAAATATAGAGGGGGATTTAGGGCTAGGGGGTGTAGCAGAGAGATAAAGTGAGGGGGGGTTATGGGTGAGGGAGTATGAGAGAGATAGATATAGGATGGGTTGTTAGGGGGTCAAAGGTATAGAGAGAGATGGGGTGTTAGGGGGTTAGAGGTAGAGAGAGTGGGGGTGTTAGTAGGTTTGGGGTAGGTGGAGTAGGGGAGAGAGTGATAGGGGGGGGGTGTTAGGAGGTTGGGCGTAGGTGGAGGAGGGGAGAGAGTGAGAGAGGGGGTTAGTAAGGGTTTGGGAGAGAGAGAGAGAGAGGTTTAATGGTATGGGGAGGAATAGGGATGTGTACATGTGTGTGTGATAGAGAGAGATATAAAGTGTGTGTGTGTGTGTGTGTGAAAGAGAGAACTAGTGGGGCAGTGGGGTGTTAGGGGAGAGAGAGAGGGGTGGGGGTTAGTTGTAGGTGGAGGAGTAGGGGAGTGAGAGAGAGTGAGAGAGGGGGTTATTAAGGTTAGGGGAAAGAGGGAGGAGGTTGTAGGGTTAGGTGGAGTATGAGAGAGATAAAGAGAGGAGAGGATGTTAGATGTAGAGAGAGAGGGGGTGTTACGGGGTTAAAGGTAGAGAGGAGGGGTGTTAGGGTGTTAGAGGTAGAGAGGGGGGGTGTTAGGGGGTTAGGTGTAGGGGGAATAAGAGATAGATAGAGATAGGGGGGTTAGGGGTAGGGGGTTAGAGGTATAGAGAGAGAAAGGGGGGGTTAGAGGTAGAGAGGGGGGGTGTTAGGGGGTTAGGGGTAGGGGGAGTAAGAGAGAGATAGAGAGAGGGGGGGTTAGAGGTAGTGGGTTAAAGGTAGAGAGAGAGGAAGGGCGTTAGGGGGTTAGAGGAACTAGAAAATTATGACCCAAAATCTGACGACATCCGACGAAATTGACTGTATCGTCGGATTCATCTCCAAAATTACGAATTTTGATCAATTTTTTTTAATTGATACATTGCCTTGTCAGATATTTGATGGGTGTCGCATATCCGACGACGGCGGTCGGATATCCGACATGATACGTCGAATATATGACATCTCCTAGACGTCAAATATCCAACATTTCCTCTCTAACGGTAACTATAGTCACCTCGAGATCGCTAAGAATATGCAGTGGGAATTAATGGCATCTAGTGGAGAGTCTGCGGTAGGTAAATTTATGTCGTCAATGTTTCGAGCCATTCTTGACTCATCATAAGGACATTAGCGATGCCTGAAAAGATCTTCTCCCTCCCTCATTAGTCATTTATATGGAATAGTCAAAGGGTTTGGTATGGAGCTGACTCTAGGTTTTAATGTAGATCAAATTTGTTTGATAATAGTTTTTAATTAGGGTAATTTTTTAGGTTTTATATAGTTTTCTAAGCTTTTGTTTAATAATAACATATATATATAATTTAGGTTTTTTAATTAATATTTAATTTATTTAATAAATTGTAAGATTAAAATTATATTAAAGTTTTTAAGTCTTTTAATTAATAATTGAGATTAATTAGTTTTATTAAAAAAGTATAATAAGTAGTTTAGTTAGACAATTTAATAAATGATTTTAATTATTATTAATTAATTTAAAAATGTTTATTGTTTTAATTTTAAATTACTACAATTCAATTTAATAACTTTAATTAATAATTAATTAGGTTTAGAGTTTATTATTTTAATTGAACAAGTAATTAAGTTTTATTTATTTAGGGTTATAATAGTGGAGTTTCTAAGCTCTAAGGAGTTTTTAGGTTTATTAAATTTACTTAATTAGGTGAAAAATATATTAATTTTTATTATTATTAATATATAATAGTTATTAACTATAGTTATCAAGTTTAATATAGGAGTTTTTTGGTTAAAATGCTTTAATGCCTTAGGTTGAAGTTTTAGTACACGATAATAATTTATTAATTTAATTTTAATATCTTATGAAATAAAAGTATTAAATTTTAATTTTAGAGTTAAAATGTTAACTGGACTTAGTTATGGACTAAGTTTATTTTGTGAGGTTAGGAAGTGAAGTTCTACTAATGGTCAAGCCGTCATCCCTATTCAAGCACTTAGGGTTCTTAACTATCTCGATTGCCTCCCTGATTCTTCTTTTGGACCAATTATCCACGTGAGCTAACACCTTCATGTCCTCAATCCTAATTTGGTGCTTTGTGTCATGGGAGTGCTTAGCTAGGGCAGATATGTGGGTTCAATCTAGATGGATATCTGCGCAGTGTTCCTTAACCCTTGTTTTAATGGATCTTCCAGTTTCACCAATGTAGGCTTGCGCACAATCACAAGGAATCTCATAAACCCCCTTTTTTAGTTGTGGGTCTATGGGGTCTTTTACTGACTTCAGGAGCTTTTTAATGCTATTAGGTGGTGAGAACACTGAGTCAATGTTTTTCTTTTTCAGGTGTTTAGCTATCTTGTCTGTGACTCCTTGTATGTATGGAAGGAATTCCTTGTGATCACCCACCCTACTTTCTTTGGATGAAACCTTAGGTTTATTTTGGCGGTTTTCAATTTTTGCAAAGGCTTTGTTAATTTGAGCTAGGTTGTATATGTTACTTAGGAAGACTGTGCGTAAGTGTTCCTTCTCCGCATCTATGTGGTCTCTATCAGAAATCCTTAGGGCCCTGGTGATCAATGTGTTTAAGACCCCCATTTTCTGGCTTGGGTGATGGTGGGAGAGGGTGTGAAGGTATTGCTCGGTGTGGGTTTTCTTCCTATAGACCTTGTGGGATATGCTACCATCATCCTTTTTGATGACCAAAGTGTCAAGAAAATAAATAGCATTATTCTCTTCAATCTTTGTTGTAAATTTAATGAAGTTGGATTGTTTGTTGAGGTGATCAACAAATTTATCCAGCTCTTCTTGCCCATTTTCCCATATTAGAAATGTATCATCTACATACCTAGACCACCATTCTGGTTTTGGATGAGCTGAGTTAAGGGATTTTTATTCAAAGTTCTCCATAAATAGGTTGGCAATGATAGGTGAAAGGGGAGAACCCATCGCCACTCCACAAGTTTGCTCATAGAGATCACCCTGGAAACTAAAGAATGTGGATTTGAGACATAAGCCTACTAGTCTAGCTGTTTCAGGATCAGTTAGCTCTTTAATGACTTCGATAGCCTCATCAATAGGAATCATTGTGAAGAGAGAGACAACATCCAAGCTCAAGAATAACTCATTATCTTCCATATGCCTGTCTTTGATTTTATCAATAAAGAATGAAGAATCCTTAATAAAGGAGCTTGTGTTGCCTACGAGAGGTTTTAGTTTGTTGGCTAAGAATTTAACTAATCTATAGGTTGGTGAGCCTATGGTATCTACTATGGGTCGGAGGGGAACCCCAGTTTTGTGAATCTTGGGGAGACCATATATCCTAGGGATCAATGGTTCAGAGATGATAAGTTTTTTCTTGAGTTCATTGTCAATGGAAGATACTTAATGGCCTCTGTGACTTCTTTATTAATGCGATTGAGGGGATTACGGTTGAGTTTCTTATAACAGCCACTAGAATGCAAATGAACTCTCATCTTTTCCACATAGTCTTCCTTATTAAGAATAACCATTGCTCCTCCTTTATCAGCCTTCAAAATAACAATGTTATTATTGTTCTTCAGCTGCTTCAGCGCTCTATTTTCTTCTCTGGAAATGTTTGGTTTTGGTGCTTGGCTCTTCTGAGGGTACGAGCATTATCCTGATGCACTTCCTCAGCTTCATTTTTTGGAAGGTGTTTTATGATTTCTTTAATACTACAAATAATGTCCTCAACAGGAATCTTTCTGGGGGCAATCGTGAATTTAAGACCTCTTTCCAAGAGTTTTCTGGAGGGTGCATTTAGTACTATGTTTGAGAGGTTGACCACCAGTCTGTCGGGATCACTTTCTTTGGTTATGGGTTCTCTGCTGTTCGTGATTAGATTGATAGCATTCATTGGTGCTTGTGTTGATATTCTGCTACATTGTTCTATGTTCCTATCCCCCATACCAAACCCTTTGACTATTCCATATAAATGACTGATGAGGGAGGGAGAAGATCTTCTCAGGCATCGCTAATGTCCTGATGATGAGCCAAGAATGGCTTGAAACGTTGACAACAGAAATTTACCTACCGCAGACTCTCCACTAGATGCCATTATAGTCACCTCGTCGGATATCCGACATATATACTCTAAAGGTAACTATAGTCACCTCATCGGATATCCAATGAAGCTTTAAATTTTGAAATCTCTAAATATTGGAAACATTCTGACATGTTTTCTATACAAGCGACAGTTTGCGGAAATTAAATTCTTCGCACGGACTGTTTTCCGTAAAAGAATACACAATTATTTCTATTGTTTTTGTGATTAAAAATAGGGAAGTGTGGAGCTTGATTTTATAAGATCGATAATCTTCATTCAAGATATTTATATTGAGAAAATGTCAAATAGCAATATTCTTGATCCAGATGAACAAAATCGACAATTGCTTGCTAGATTGTGGGATGGACTGAAAAGAAAGGGTGATGGGAAATGTTATTGTCCATGTAGTCAATGCAGGGGCTTTAAAAGGAGAAGAGTAAAGATCGCAACAACCAGAAAATATTGTAGGGAACATGGACACACTGAGGGGGGACATGAATATCATCCATTTGTAAGTTTTGCATAATATATGTTTTTATATTGATTGCTTTTGTAAATGTTTGTATTATTTTAATATTTATTATATTAACTTATATCTATTGATGGTTTCATGTAATTATAAAGGAAAGACATCCTACAACATATCATCCAGAGGAAGTGCTTTCAGAACAAGTACCGGAGGAACACGGAGCTATGAATAATGGAAAACAAGTTAATGATCATATTGAAGAAGATGATCATACTGATAACATAGTTGAAGATGATGGTACAAATGCATTGATCCATGATTCATTTAATGTTAGAATGGATGATGATGATGATGATCATGAAAATAATGATTTTGATGATATTCATGATTTACCTCTTCTTGAGAAGACATACGAATCCCTTTATGAGGGCTCCAACACAAATATTCTCTTTGCTATATTGTTGATAATGAACTTGAAGGTTATGAATGGTATTTCAAACATATCAGTCACACAGATGTTAAGGTATGTAATATATTCTATCACATAATATATATGACCACGCTAAAGGTTATCACTGTTCGTCTAATAATTTTATTGTTAATTCATAAGTCAAATTAATACGGATGAAATGTGTTTCATTAATATTATTTATATACTATATTAACTAGATTTTTATTTTAACTTGTTGTAGCTTGATAGCTGAATTTTTGTTACCACTGTCAAATATTTTACCTCGCACATATCAAGATTTATCTTCCATCATGAAATAAATTGGAATGCAGTATGAAGCAATTCATGCATGCCCCGATGACCATGTTATATATTATAATCAACATGAATTTGCAACAGAATGTCCGTAATGTCATATCAGTAGATATCAAACAAATCAAGTAACAAAAAAGGTGCCTCGCAAGGTTCTTCGTTATATTCCCATTATTCCACATTTGCAACGACTGTTCAGGTGCAAAAACATAGCGCAATTTATGAATTACCATGTACGGAACAGAAGTCAAGATGACATTATTCGAATGCCTGCAGATGGGTCTGCATTTAGAGATATGGAGGAAAAATGGCCTCACTTTAAAGAAGAACCTCATAATCTTAGGATTTCTTTAGCAGCAAATGGTATCAATCCATTTGCAGAGATGAGATCCGTTTACTCGGTGTGGCCTATTTTTGTTATCAACAATAACATTCCTCCATGGTTGTCAATAAAGAGGGAGCACATAATGTTGTTCATGATTATTCCAGGTATATTGTGTCTACAATTTTTTTTTTTAATGTAGTGGCATCTGATTTTTCAAAATTTTTTGTATAATGTCATATATATATATTTTATTTTTCTCTTGTGCATGGTTTATATGTCTAAATGGTACTCATAATTATATATTTTATATGTTCAAATCAATCAGGTAAGTACCAAGTTAAAGATATGAATGTATATATCGAGCCTCTTATTGACGAGCTACTAAACTTATGGAATGGCATCACTATGTATGGCGTATCTAGACCAATACGACAAAGGAAATTTCAATTCCATGCAATGCTTGTATGGACAATACATGATGCCCCAGGGTTAGCCCATTTTTGTGGTTTGTAATTATAAGTTCCACTCTTATTGCATTTAATTTTATAAACTAGTTAATATACTATGCACACATGTTTTTTTAAATAATCCATTCATTTATACTATGCACGGATATCCGACCGAAATTATATTATAATAAGTATGATCATCATCATCATCATCTTCATCATCTTCATCACCATCATATTCATCTTCATCGTCATCATCGTCATCTTCATCTTCATCATCATCATCATCATCATCATCATCATCATCATCATCATCACCGTTTTAGGATATCCAGCGTAGATACCTAGAAAGACCGACGGCGTTTGGTGTAGGTGGTTTAGCGAGCTTGTCGGATTCTTTTGAAGGGGGCGTCGGATATACGACCGAAATTACATTATAAGAAGTCTGATATATAAATCCTCTTGCTGTCAGTGGTATGGCGAGGTCGTCGGATTCATCATCATCATCATCGTTGTCGTCGTCATCACCACCACCACCATCATCATCATTGTTAACACCCAAAAATTGTTCACTAGATCATATCCCTAGTCACATAACCAATTTGTCCACTTTTTCCACATTTTTGGCCTCCAAAACCATAAAAAACCATCAAATGGTAACCAAAAAGGAAAAAAAATCATTATTTCCCTCCGCAATTAATGAAAAACCCTCAAAATAGGTCAAAACCCTCCAAAAATGGCCTAAAATCCTCAAAAATAAAATAAAAAGAGGAAACAAGTAAAAAATACATTCAAAAGGAGGGAAAATTCCAAATACCATTTGTCAATACCATTAGTTTCCCAAAACCATGGGTCAACACTCCATTACCCAAAATCACTATAAAAAGATGATGGAGGCCCCCCATTTCTCATCCATAATTCATCCTATCCTTATGCTGTCAAAATCACTCCGTAACCCTAGCCCAACCATTTGAGCTTGAGTTCTCCATTTAGAGTGAACCTTTGGCCCAACATTGGAGCATCTTGGAGACGAGAGAGAACATTGGAGCACTGGTGCACTACTCCTGCACTGCTGCAAGGAATCCATCAACCTCACCATTGAGGTAAAATATTTGCAAACCCTAGTTTGCCCAATTAATAAAAAATTATAAATCTCATTTACTGTGTTCTCATGGATATTTACTGTTTACTGTTATAGCTTAGATTTCTTTTCATGCACATGTTAATGTTTAATTTTTAATTGTTTTAAATCTTGTCCTTTACCCATTATTGAACTTCTAGTAAGGATTCGTGAATCCTTAGTAGGTGCTCTTTAGCACGAGCTAGGGTGAAAACCTTAGCTACAGTTTTGGAACACCACCACCAATTCTTAACCCCACTTGGGGAACACAAAAAGAACTTTGTAGTTAGGTAGGACATTGGGGATAGGTATCCAAATAACACCTCTCTATCACCTACACTTGAGACATAGATGTTGTCATTTAGGGATCCAAAATCCCCTATTATTTTTTGGTACGGTTAAAATCGATTTGTCAGAGGACCTCTCCCTTAGGAGGGAAAGTAGCAAGATTGGTTCCAAAGGTCTGAGTGGAATACCACACTCCATTTAGTAACCGAAGGCTACCTACTCGTTTTTCTCGTAGTGCTACCCTATTGGGAGTACGGATGCCAAAGAACTGAATCTGTGGATTTACCTTTCCGGACGTGCCATGAATGGGGTATCTTAGTGGCCATTCTTCTAGGATTATTTTACCCAGAGTCCCTCTCGGTAGGGGGATATCCTTAGCCATTTGGTTCTGCTTCTCGTATTTTCTGACTTGGATTTCATCACCTTGTAGAGGATACGATTGGTTCGAGCCTTCATACCTTCTTAGATAGGTGTTTTCGTGCTACTATACCCCCATTGGATTAGCGAGTCTACCTTTTTTATTTGTTAGGAACCCTACTTATTGTTATTCTTACCAATTTTCTTGTCACTCTGTGTATTGTAGCACAGTTGTTACGACAAGTGTTCTGAGCTTGTTGTTGGCCTGAGTGCCATGTTTTTTGCGCTCTCCTTTTTCACACACGGTTGCATTAGGATTTTTGAGCTTTTGACTCGCCACAACCCATTAGTATCTTTACACCTGTCACCATTGATTCTCAGGGATATTCTCTTCGCCTATGGGGCCAATCCCCATAGCACGGTTCACTTGACACCACTTGTCACAGGCCTAGAGCCTCGTCACTCGATCCTAACACCCCTTATTTTACATCTGATTCTGAATCATAGGTACCCATATTCACCGCTTTGTCTAGCCCCATGGATGGCATGAATTCCAACCCCTTTTTCTGTGGGATTGTTAGTGGTGGGTCCACCACTATCCCAGCTACCACTTCAGCATCCATCCCCGTTATAACATCTATAGGACCTACACCCAGTATTCTTGTCACTACATCCATCCCTATGGTTAGTGGATTGGTTACAACTACGGTCCCATTGGTAACTAGTAGCACACTTGGAGGAACGGGCCCTTCCTACATGATTCCCCCACCATTGACTAGAGGTCCCACGATCCCCATCATAAATCACACCATTTCTCCACACATTGGGGGCCCACCATTTCCGCCATGGCTAACAAAAATGCCCCTACACCCATGCCACACCCTTCTGCTAGTTTTCCATTCATGGCTAGCCTCAACCTCCCTGATCTGGCCAGATTGACCAACGACCCGATTTGACATGACCCCACTTGGCCTCACATGCCTAACAAACTCCCTTCATACATCCCTAAGTTCAAAGGGAAGGCAGGTGAAGACCCACAAAATCACATCATGTCCTTCCATTTATGGTGTTCCTCCAACTCCATAGTGGATGACTCCATCCTCCTTCACCTTTTACAACGGACGTTCACTGGCGCTGCAGCTAAGTGGTACATTGAACAACCTCATGGGACACATTCCACCTTTACATCCATTTCTTCGACTTTCCTGCAATTCTTCCAGTTACCGGTCCGTCACGATGCTGGTGTAGAGATCCTACTGGCTTGCAGACAAAACACAACCACCCACATCACTGACCACATTCACGAGTGGCGTAAATGTAGAATTTTATGAAATATTAAGTTAGATGACCGCATCTTCTTAGCTTGGTTTTTGAAATCTCTTATATCGGTTATCGCTAAGGATGTGGCATCCGAATGGCCCCAATCCGAAGAAGAAGCCATTCTGAAAGTCCAACAATTTGACCTTATCTACACTCAATCTGGCTACTTGTACTCCATTCTTCCTGAAGCACCCCACAACGACTCCTCCCGGAACGATGCGTCAGGGGCATCCCATGCTACCGATGACATTATTGGACATGTGGCGTCTCACAACCAACCTTACACTGCTATGCCCCCTACTCGTGGCCCTGACCTCTCACGCACCACAACCCATTCTAGAGCAACACCTTCATATGTTCCTAGGACCCAAACCCCCCACGTCCATGGACCTTTGTGTCCACCGCAGTGTTATGGTCACGCACCACCCTCTTTCACATCACCTACTTCCTATTACCATCAACAGACGCCACCACAGGCAGGACCGGTACAACCTCAAGCCCCTCCGACTTATTATCCGTCGCAGGCAGCATCGGTAAAACCTCAAGCCACTCCAACTTATTATCCACCACAGGTGGCACCTACACAACATCAAGCCCCTCCGACTTATTATCCACCTCAAGCGGCACCTACACCCAAACCCCAAGGGAAATTCTACACCCAACAAAACCAGCCTACCCAATCAAATCAATAAGGCCAACAAAACTAGGGAAGAGGACATAACCACGGGAACAACCAACCCCAAGATCAAGGCAACCAACCTCCCAATCCCCCAAACAACAACAACGCCGCCCTAGCTAATCAAAACCCTGACAGACCACCTCGTCAAGGGAAGAACCCTAATTTGTGAACGAACCACCCATGTTCTATATGCAGGGTATACGACCATTACACACACACTTCTCCTCATTTGGAGCGAGCTCGCCAACTTTGGACCAATGATGCCCAACGCCAAGGACATGCTGCTCCGCAGGAACTTCCTAACCCCCCACCACCTTAGAAACAACCTTTGGTGTTACAAAATCCCTTACCCACACAAGGAGTGGTGAACACCCAACCATTGGATCCCCCTTAAGGACTCGCGACACCCCAACAACAAATCACTTATGCTGCACCTACTAGTCAACCCATGGACTCGGGTACCCATCACCTTCTCATGATGTCATTGACTGACGTCAACCTTCAAACACGCCGAAATCAGTATGGTTCCACCTATGAAACCATCCCCACCGACAAGGCAGCTAACGCTCTTCCCACCGATCATTCGTTACGCATACCACAGACACTATTCGATGGGGCCCCTAAAGCTCCCTGCTTCCCATTACGACGCATTAATAACAACTCCAACGCATGCGCTGCCCCCAATTACAATATCGTGGATGACTTAGCCCAGTCCTCGCTACTATGTCAGCCCTCGAGCTTTTAAAAAATTATCCTGCACAATGCAAGAAATTGTTATCTGCTATTGGGGAAATAGACCCTTCCGAATCACGAATGATGGCATTCGACTTGGACCAATCCGAACCATGCATGCCTTCCACATTAGCATTTCAAGTTTCTGTGTCAATCCGAAATCTTGTTATCCATCGATGCATCATCGATGAGGGTGCCTCCACATGCGTTATGTATACATTCATGTGGCAGAAGCTCGGATCCCCTACAATACAACCATCCATGACCTCCCTACGAGCTTAGGATGGCCGATCAGCTCAATCCCAAGGCCTCCTGACCAATGTTCCAGTTCAATTAGCTGGTAAAACGATCCTTATCGACATTGAGGTCATCAATGCACAACTTGATTACAACCTCCTGCTTGGACATAGTTACATGTACACCATGAAGGTTGTTGCTTCATCAATCTTCTGCATTATGATGTTTCCCCACAAGGGGCAGGTCATGAAGATCAATCAACTTACGTATTACGACCCGAATGCCCCCGTTGCACCGGAAAACGTTCTCCCCATGGTTGAACAACCTGTCATAGGTGCACCTAACTCTTTGGTTTCTACCGTTGGACCTGGAATTTACTCAGAGACTCCCATGACCTCTACTTTTCGGTCCATTCCACCCCCTCCGCTAGTATTGGAGATATCTGATCTGTGCACCATTTCATCCAAACAAATGGTGCCTAACCCACAACCACCTTTACTATCGCAGCCACCATTGGTACCTAGTCATGTTGGAGCAACACCAATCCACACTATCCCATTCCTATTCCCACCTTCAGGAGTAGTAAGTGCCCCAGTCATGGCTACGTTGAATCTCCCCGGGTTAACACTAGGACTACTCGTGTGGTACTTACCCGCTCCTACCCCTCCCTCGACACCACACGTCATTCTCCAACCAGTCCAACCAATTAACACACCAACCTCCCACCTCCTGGTGTGGCGACTACGTCTACATCTAACCTTGCCCCTCCACCACCCAAAACCATTGAGGGCAGAGGCCCGCAAACTTACACTGCCCCATAGGCAGCAAAACCAGCAAAAAATCCCCCTCCATTCCGCGCACCTCCTAAGTGCTCTTTATGTGATGAATTGGGCCATGCTACCCATAACTATCCACAACTACCAACCCTTCAAGAGCACATGCAAACGTTGGAGGATGATCCCAATATTCCTGTCGTGGAACTGGATACCACCCCTAAACCCCGCAACAAATCGCTACGCACCAACCACTCTTACACAATATGTAGATTCTATGGTCATTATTCACATCATTGCCTAGACCTACCTGAGTATCGACTGGTTCTCCAAGAATTGAATTATTCCTCTTTAGAGTCATCCATTACTACCATCGAGGAGATTCACCCACCCAAATCCTCCTCATCAGCTGAAATTAACACAATTTACATGGTTTCCACTGGATACCCCTCTGTCTGGTCGGCCCCTTCCACTAATCCCTCTGACCCACATGTTCAACCTTTTCAAATCAATGAGGAAACCACATGTCCACAGCATGGGGGCAGGCCCAAAACCTTTCCTACTCATCATCATTGTCATTCTCGTCGGTGATACTATGGGAATCCACCCTACAAGGGGAATCCCCCATCATCATATCATCACTTCAATATGCCACCATGGCCCACAGCCTCATGGTACACCCCCCCTCCAGCAATTGGTCAATTCCCTATTGATCCCTCTCCGAGACAACATCTGCACCGCATTGACACCTCTTAGTTCAGGGGCATAATAGATCATCTCGAACCTGGGATAAGGGGGTATGATCAATAATTTTGATCCTACCCCATCACATCTATCTTAGCACTTCAATGAGCCCATCATTTGAACCAACACATATGTGATCCACAATCACAAACCCCATGCACATAGCATGGGGGTAGGTCACTAACCTTGCTCACTTTTTCACATTCGTGATATCAACCATTTTTGAGGTCACGTGTCACTTGCATATTTGATTTGATTTGATATGCCTAGTATTTCTCCCCCGTGGGTCATCATTTCTCCCCACCACTACATCCTTGGCTTGGTGGGCTCACCTTTATTTATAGCCATTTTTTAACCTCGTTTTTCCTTTGACCATTCCGGATTCATTTGACCTCCATTTTCGCACCCTTTCCATCGTTGGATTCAGATTTCTGCGCTCATGATAATGCTTGAGATCATTTGTCGCTTTCATTGGCACCTTTTTTGAGCATGGTATTACCGCCTCTCGTTGCCTCAATTTGCGTGCCACACTGGCCGCAATCATTTTTTTCCATATTTTGCATCACGGCCTACCCATGAGCTTTCCTCTCCATCCATACTGCATTTGTTGTGTTATTTTTCCACCATTCATCACTCCACAAGGAGGCCCCATCAGCATTCCCCCCTCGCCTCGGTTCTTGGTTCACATACTAGTCCCTTGATTGAACGCTTCCTCCTTGCCTGACCATTCTCTTTGTTCGGTATAGTTTTATCCCTTTTTGGGGCCGAGAAATTCCTTTACGAAAAAGGCACTAAGGGAGTTTCTGTTAAGCTCTTTTCTGACTCCTAAAAGAATGAAAAGATCGCTGAGCAATCTTGCTTCCTTTCGTGCTCGCTAAAAGTTTCTAAAAGGGAGTCTACCTGGTATAAGTTTAACCCTTTTCCGGACCTTGTAGACTAATTATGAAAAAGGAATACTCTAGTCACATTGGCTAGAAGAGTTCTTCATTGCATAATTTTATGGTTTTTCGGGCCTTGGAGACTAACACATGAAAAAGAACCCCCTTGGAGTCTTCTTACTGCTTTCAGACTCTCTAAAATTGAAAGCAACCACGAGCATTCAGCGTCCTGGGTTCGTATAAGTCCACACGACGGTACCTCTCCACCATTTCAGAGTCTTCTTATCGCTTTCAGACTCCTTAAAATTGAAAGCACTCATGAGCATGAACTGTCCTAGGCTCATACAAATCCACACGACAGGACCATTTCAAGCACCCTTCTATCCCTTCTTTGAGCTCCTTAAACCACGAAGAAGGACCCAATGGTGCCTCTTGGCGCCATGAAAGATCATATATAGTCCCCACATTATGGAAACACCCCCAGTATGGTCTCCTTTGTTCAGATGTATTCTGCGATATGCCACCCTTAGAGTTTCCTGATATCATTCATCAGTTTGTCCCCCTGAGTCTCTCCCATTGCAGTCATAGCCCCCGGTCCCTTAAGCTATGATCCCCGTACTCAAAGTTAGTTTCATATGCTTCCAGGCCAGCCATGCCATCTTAATCTGAACAAAGGAGTTTTGAGTCCCCCCCCCCACTCTGCAACCTCAGTTGTTCCCCACCCCCAAAGTATGTCAGTCCCACCTTCAGTACTGTCACCTTTTGGTTGTACACCTCGCGCTCCTATCAAGGAAACATCATTGCCTTGGTATTTGCATGTCTCCCTCTGTCGACACCAGCCAATCTATTCCAGAGGATATACCCAAAGGTCCTTGTGCCTTGGAATCATCACCATCAGTGGTGAGTGCCTACAGACCATTTTGAGAGGAGTCCTTAGTGCCTCTCCGAATGGTTGTTTCTCATGTGCTTGACTTCAACACCTTGATCACACTGTTGATATTCGTGTAGGGTAGTGGTCCTTTTAGTTATTAATCGAAGACCCCGGATGTCCCTTGACTCTAGCACATTGGTGAGTCTACTTTGGAACCCCCCAGTTGTATGTTCCTGCGGATATCTCGGCTACGCTTGGCGACAGTATTCAGAATCACCCCAGTTATATGCTTCCTTGAGTACCCGGTTCAGATGCAGTTCAGCATACCTCCGAGATTCTGACTCTTAGTCATTGAGTCTATACAGTTGTTGGACACCTTCCAATCCAGCAGAGCATCAGTTGTTTTGGTACCACATTCAGTATGGATGCCATTATTTCCATGCACTTGTTCTTCAGCTCCGTCATGGTTAGACCATGAGTATGTCTCAGATTTGTGTCCCCTTTGGACCATTACGATGTACACAACAGTTCTCCATGTATTGTTTAGGTCCCCTTTTTGGCCTCATTATTATTTTTATATCTTGATATGAGCATGGGTATGCCCGCCTCGTCCATATATTGAGATTCTTCCTCATTCATTATTGAGGCCATGTATTTTTAGTTTTTGCAGTTTGTATGGAGCCTTTGGTCCGGCCTCCAACTAATTTTTTCTCTCCTCCATCACAATGCTCATACCCCTGTAAATTGACAGAACCTATGATGTCTATCATCCATACGATGAGCTCCTGCCCTCACACATCAGGGGGCAATCTGTTAACACCCAAAAATTGTTCACTAGCTCATATCCCTATTCACATAACTAGTTTGTCCACTTTTCCCACATTTTTGGCCTCCAAAACCATAAAAAACCACAAAATTGTAACCAAAAGGGAAAACAATCATTATTTCCCTCCACAATTAATGAGAAACCCTCAAAATAGGTCAAAACCCTCCAAAAATGGCCTAAAATCCTCAAAATAAAATAAAAAGAGGAAAAAAGTAAAAAATACATTCAAAAAGAGGGAAAATCCCAAATACCATTAGTTGCCCAAAACCATGGGTTAACACTCCATTACCCAAAATCACTATAAAAAGGTGATGGAGGCTCCCCATTTCTCATCCACAATTCATCCTATCCTTATGCTGTCAAAATCACTCCATAACCCTAGCCCAACCATTTGAGCTTGAGTTCTCCATTTAGAGTGAACCTTTGGCCCAACATTGGAGCATCTTGGAGAAGAGAGAGAACATTGGAGAACTGATGCATTAGTCCTGTACTGCTGCAAGGACTCCATCAACCTTGGCATTGAGGTAAAATATTTGCAAACCCTAGTTTTCCCAATTAATAAAAAATTATAAATCTCATTTACTGTGTTCTCACGGATATTTATTTTTGACTGTTATAGCTTAGATTTATTTTCATGCAAATGTTAATGTTTAATTTTTACTTGTTTTAAATCTCGTCCTTTACCCATTATTGCACTGCTAGTAAGGATTCTTGAATCCTTAGTAGGTGCTCTTTAGCATGATCTAGGGTGAAAACCTTAGCTACAATCATCATCATCATCATCATCATCATCATCATCATCATCATCATCACCCTCTTCCTCATCAACATCTTCATCATCAACATCTTCATCATCATCATCATCTTCTTCTTCATCATCATCATCGTCATCAGCATCTTCATCAATATCATCATCATCATCATCATGTTCATCATCATCATCATCATCATCATCGTCATCTTCATCATCATCGTTATCATCATCATTATCACCATGTTCTTCATCATCATCATCATCATCGTTTCCGTCATCGTCGTCGTTGTCTTCGTCGTCGTCATCATCATCATCGTTGTAGGATATCCGATGCATATACCTAGAAAGAACGACGACGTTTGGCGTCGGTAGTTTGACGAGATCGTCGGAATCTTTTAAAGGGGGCATCGGATATCCAACCGAAATTACATTATAATAAGTCTCATCATCATCATCATCATCATCATCATCTTCTTCTTCTTCTTCATATTCATCGCCATCATCTTCATCTTCATCATCATCATTGCCATCTTCATCATCATCTTCATCATCATCATCATCTTCATCATCATCATCATCATCATCTTCATTGCAATCTTCACATGATCTTCATCATCATCATCATTGGCATCACCATCTTCTTCATAATCTTCATCATCATCATCATCATCATATTCATCATCATCATCTTCATCATCATCATCATCATCATCATCATCATCATCGGTGTAGGATATCCGACGCAGATACTTAGAAAGACAAATGGTGTTTGGCGTTATTGGGTTGGCAAGCTTGTTGGATTATTTTGAAGGGGGCGTCGGATATCCAACCAAAATTACATTATAAGAAGTTTGATATCCGACGCCTCTTGCCGTCGGTGGTATGGCAAGGTCGTCGGATTCATCAACATCATCATCATCATTGTTGTGAAAATCCTCACAGCAGATCTAAGAGTTGATGTATACCTCACAAGAAAGATTAAGAAGGAAAATAGAAGAAGAGTGGACAATGCAGTGTAAAAGAGCAACATAATTATGATACAGTAGAACTCAGATAGAAGTAGAATAATCACACATGTTATATTAATCTGTATAAGGGTGTAATTCGAATTAGCCTGCATGGACTCATCATCATATCAGTGGAGTGTCATCAAAGCACAAGTAACCATAAACCATGTGTCAAACTGAGTCTAACTGGGTGTATTTGGTGTAACTGATGCATAGAGCACTAATGGAGGGCGCATGAGGAGCTAACTGCAGTTAGAATAGTCAACCAAGTCTCTCTGTGTGTCCAACAAAGTGTTTCAGTTAGTTAACTAGTCAATTAGTCCTTAAATCAAGGAAAGATCCACAAATCAAGCAACTAACTGAAGTGTCACTAGTGGTAGGTGAGAGAGGGCTCCTTTCACATGTGGTAGGTGAAAAAGAGGGCGCATCACTGAGTAGGAGGGTTGGAACTGAGTGGAAATAGGCTCTCGGGGCTAGTAAGCTAAGCACTAGGTGCTAGGAGACACCATACTGATGACAGGGATGCATGCAATTGCATGACTGCATGCAAAAATGCATGCATGACTGAAAATGCAAAATAATGAAAATACTGGTAGGACTAGGATGGAGTATAGGAATATCCTAACGCCCCCCCTTAATCCATACTGGGCCCTGGTAACTGAGACCAAAGGTCACCCAAAACAATCAAATAAATGATAAAAAAAGAGAACTGTCCATAAACCGAGGAAATGGGGAAAACCTCACGGGAAAAATACCCCCCCTCAAAAAAGAACAACAAAGAACTCAAAGAACCTTCATACTAAGCAGAGAAGGAAAAAGCTTTCCTTAGTGAAAACTTTTGCAAAAAACTTGGCAAGCTTATCCTCTGTAGGATGCCAATGCAGGTGCTAGATTCGGATCTGGTCTTCTAATGTGCCTCCCACTATGTAGAATATGTATTGGCCAAAGCAAGTCTTTCAGGGAACTTTTCTGCTACTGGAGCGAATGGCTCATGGTGAATCTTTCCAAGAGATTTTGGATCGAACCCCACCATCATGTAACATCTCTCAGGAAGAGGTAGATGGCATAATGCAAGGTTGGCATGATACTGAGATCTGGTAGTTCTGTGATCAAATGAATCCTCAACTGTGTTCCCAATAGCTGCAAGGACTGTGTGAGCCCATATTGGCCTTGGCCCTAGATTGGGAGCATGTGTTAGTTCTGGATCTGAATCTGAATGTTCTTGAACTTTGATATCAACGTCAAGATCTTCATCTTCATCTTCATTAGAAGAAGAGTCACTCGGATCTTCATCAGATTTCGAAGGAGTAGGAAGAGATCTCTGTAATCTCAACTATGTCGGGACCAAAGATCACCTTCTTTGGTGATCCAGTGTGAGTCATCTGATATACAGACAACAAAATTGCTATCAGAGAGGGGACGAATAGAACATTCTTGAACTTTCCATGCTACATATGTACAGTACCCATCCCTTTGGCAGAGATCTGAGAGTTGTCTCCCATGTGAATAGTAGGGCCATCTTTGAGATCTAAAGAAGAAAATGATTCTTCAGAAGAAACCATATGGTTGGAGGCTCCTGAATCTATAAGGAGGGCCTTTGATTTCAAAAATCCAACCATCAATGCATGACATTTCTCATGACCATCAGATTCATGTGAAGTGCCTGCAATAATTAATTAATGAAACACACGAGATAGCAGAAATAACAGAACTCAGAATCACTTTTATATTGATTGCAGGCCACTTCGAGGGGGCAACCTCCTTTGAGCAAGCTCAATACAAATAACTTCACCGTACCTTCATTGGTCTCAACACAAACTTATATACTAAGTCTAGGTGCCAATACCATGGGTCAATACCATGTGTCAATACAAACCATGGGCCAATACAAAATATGGATCAAAAATTACTACGGGACGACTTACAAAGAATATGCGTCCAACAACAATAATACAAACTATGGATCAAAAAATACTACGGGACGACTTACAAAGCATATGCGTCCAATAACAATAATACAAACTATGGATCAACAAATACTACGGGACGACTTACAAAGCATATGCGTCCAACAACAATATACCAACAAAGTAAATAGAAGGGTTGGCATGGGTTCCTAACATCCCCTCTCCCTTAGAAAAAGCTTTGTCCTCAAAGCTTTAGATGTGGAAATTGATGCAAAATTTGAAGGAGTGGTTCCCCTATAGCATCCTTGGGTTGCATTCCGGCCCACTGACACCTTTGGAGTTTCAGGGAGGATTGCTTGGAAGGCTGTAGATGAAGAAGGACCATATCAGCTGCGTGAAAAGTGCGCTCAGAACGGTGCTGATTGGATTATTGTTTCAGTCGAATTCTTGCCACGTGAAGATTGTCCTGCAGAATGAGAAGAATCTGATTGCGGTTTCGAAGAACCGAGTCAATTTCCTGAACTGGGGAGCTGTTGAGCGTGTATGGAAGAAGAACTGGTGGTTCCTGTCCATAAACTGCTTCATATGGTGTCCTTTTAGATGTGGTATTGTACCACTAGAGCGCTTCTATGAAATCCATAGAAATAGCTATCCACATCTGTGTAGGGATGGGAAAGGGTTCGAGCAGTCCCGAAAGGAGTGTCGTTTCACCCTTGTTGACCTGGAAAGTATCACACTCAACCACCATCTGGTGAATTTTCATTTTCAGTCCCTGCCAAAAGAAGTTACATTGTTCCCAGTCATAGGTTTTGAGGAACCCAAAGTGCCCTGCCGATGAAGAAGCATGGAGTTCATAGAAGAGATAGCCCTAATGAACAGATTGCAACCAATTTGGGACAAGCAGAGAAATAACTGTAAGAGAAATTGGGTCATCAAATTTTCGAGAAGGAGCATCTGCCACCATATTATCCTTACCCTTCTTGTAAGTGATCGCATAGTCATAACCCATGAGTTGGATAACCCATTTTCGGTGTGCTGGGGAGGAGACCCGTTGTTCCAAAAAATGTTCCAGACTCTGGAGATCAGTCTTGATGCAGAAATAATTCCCTAATAGGGATGGCTGCCACTTCTGTACTTCATGCAAAATAGCCATCATTTTCTGCTGAGATGTAGATGCGGCTAAATGCTTACCAGAAAGGTCTCTTGAAGGCGACAATCCCAACGGTGCAACAAAGACACCTGCATATATATCCAAGGAAGTAGTGGAGATCATTGGTGGGTGCATCTAAATGGAATGGAGCTGAGTGATGACACCATGTGAATTCTTCTTAAGGATATTTTCCAAGTGATGTGAATTGATGATGCGAAGAGACCCTGGTTGTAAACCCATAAATTTGTGTTATGTCCCATTGACTGAAAACTGCATCCAAAGTTCAGCAAAGTCCCATAAGATGGGGCCAAGTGTGCGTAACCATTGAACGCCCAAAACCACATCACATCTGCCTAAGGACAAGGAAAACATGTCAGAGCACAAGTTATAACCTTCCATAGAGATACGCACATTGTGACACTTTCCCTTGCAAGGTAAGGGGCCCCCATTGGCAACCATGACTTCAAAGTTGGAGCAAGGATGGACAAAACAATCAGCCTATTTGGTGATTCGAGGGTCAATGAAGTGATGAGTGCTACCAAAATCAATGAGTATTGTAAGGGGAAGCTTCTTGAAGTAACCCCTGACCCGCATTGTTTGGGGGGTGGTGACGCCAGATAAAGCATGGAGAGATATCTCTGGGTGGTCTTCCTGAGATGGGAAGTCAATAGGCGGCTCCTGAATGTCGACCTGATCATTCGGTGTATCTGGAGCTTCTTCACCAACTTCAGAGGCGGGAGGAGAATCCACATCCAAGAGATAGAGCTTTTGTTGAACGCATCTATGTCCCCGAGTGAATTTTTCATCACAATTATAACAAAGCCCTTTTTCTCTGCATGTCTGCATCTCTGTTTTAGACAAATGCTTGATAGGAGTTGGTCAAGGAATTAGCGGGATGGGAGGTCATTGAGAACCCATATTTCGGAAGGGAACAAAAGTGGGTTTGGAGCGCTGTTGGGCGGAAATATTGTCTTCTGCCAACTTAGCCAACCTCAGGGCTTCCATCAATGTATTGGAACAGAACATTTTGACCTCTGGGCAGATTTCATCCTTAAGACCACTGATAAAACAACTCCTATAGAAGTCATCAGACAATCCTTCTGTGTGGTTGGCTAGTTTCTCAAATTCTATCTGATACTCTCTCACAGTGCCAATTTGACGCAGTTTAGTTAGTACTCCGGTGAAGTCATCAAAAGCACTATGACCAAATTGTTGCAAAAGGAGTTGGCAAAAATCTGTCCATTTTGGCTCGTCATGAGCCTTGATGTACCAACGGTGCCATTGAAGGGCTTCCTGTTCCAAATGAAAGGATGCAAGTGGAACTTTTTGGACATCAAAAGTGTTATGCAAACTGAAATACTATTCTGCACGATAGATCCATCCAGTTGGATCAATGCCATTGAAGCAAGGAAAATCAAGCTTCGGACCACGAAAATTGTTGGAAGAATAGAACCCATTCTCTGATGAAGACTCGGACTGTCGTTTGTTGTTCATGGCTGAATGCTCAAGATGGAGGATGAGGAATTTTTCATCCAGACCCTGAAGTTTGGTTTGGATGGCTGCAAGTGCTTCCTCCATTGTTTTTGCTCCTGCGCGAGTGACAACCATAACCAGGAGTTTTTTTTTTGTGGGGGGGAGGGGAGGGGAAATGGATAGAAAAACACAAACAAAAACTTATTTAGTAAAGGGAAATTTGGATTTGGGAAAAACTCAGATGGGTAATTGGGGTTTAACTAGGTTGTGGACACTTTGGAATGGATAAGGAAGCATAAAATGAGGATTTTAGAAGCGGGGTGAAAGAATGAGAAAAAATTTCAGAGGGACAAAGAAAAAGAAATAGGGAATGACACAGTGGCAAAATTTGAGGGCGATTGGGTGAAAATCGAAGGAGTTATGGCAAACCCTAAAAATAGACAAATGTGGGATTTTTGGCTTTGGGAATTGGAATTTGGGATAGGGTCCTCAGGAATGAAATATGCAGAATGATATTGCAGGGGTGTCAGTTAAGTTTCAGGGAAAACAGAGTTAAAACAAGGGAGATATGGCGAAAAAACATAATTTATACTTTTTTTTTTCCAGGAATGGATCTGAAACGGCGATCTGCAATGGCGCGAAAGGGATCGGCAACAGATGGATCTGAAACGACACCGAATGGATAAAAAATGGTTGGATCTGAATCAACTTTCAGAATATATCTGAAACGGCTGGATCTAGAATGAATGTCAGAATGGATCTGAAACGGCTCGGAATGGATCTAAAATGGATCTGAAATGGCGCGGAAGTGATCAACAATAGTTCAGCTGAAAATAGATATGGACCCCAGGTATGTGCGACTTCCTATCAGTTCAGGGGATTCACTCGGCCACCAATGTTGTCTGACGGCTTGCGTATTGGGGCAGTACCCCTCACTCCACGACTCAGGTAAAACTGATAACTGCTTTGCCACAAATGACAGCTCTTGGTTTACCTCACGGGTGGGAACTAGTGAATCAAGTAGGGGTCGTTGCCCTTTTCACTAGCAGGTCCTCTCAATGGGCCAGCTACTTCGGGGTTCCTGTGGTACTCCTCACAATGAGTTTTAGGGCTTATTCCCAAGTACTTCCCACAGTTAAGTGGATAGGGATTATTCCCAGATCCGAAGCTGCAAAAAAAAAAATGGGCAGAAATTTCACCCAGTGAGCCCTCTGATACCAGATGTGAAGAACCTGCAATAATTAATTAATGAAACACGCGAGATAGCAGAAATAAAAAAACTCATAATCACTTTTATATTGATCTCAGGCCACTTCGAGGGGGCAACCTCCTTTGAGCAACCTCAATACAAATAACTTCACCGTACCTTCATTGGTCTCAACACAAACTTATATACTAAGTCTAGGCACCAATACCATGGTTCAATACCATGTGTCAATACAAACCATGGGCCAATACAAAATATGGATCAACAATTACTACGAGACGACTTACAAAGCATATGCGTCCAACAACAATAATACAAACTATGGATCAACAAATACTACGGGATGACTTACAAAGCATATGCGTCCAACAACAATATACTTACAAAGTAAATAGAAGGGTTGACATGGGTTCCTAACAATTCACTTCCAGAATCAGACACTCTTGCATCTTTTGGAAGAGCAATGTTGTTCTGTTCAAGAAGCTTGGTTAATTGATCTATTTTCTTGTGCATGCAAGATCTCTCTGGGTGATTTCCTTTCTTACAGTAGGGACACTTAGATCCATCAGATTTTTTTGTTTTTCCTTCTTAGAGTTGGAGGCCCCTTTTGATGGACTTGACTTGGATTTTAGCTTGGGTTTAGATAACTTCTTGTCCTTGCCTTTGTGCCTCCCTTTCACATTCTCACTATTTGCTTCACCAGCTAAGAGATCTTGATCATTGGAGGCCCTGATAGCACCCATTTGGATCAACTTGTCTTGTTCTTGGATGAGAGCTGCAGTAAAAAATTCTAAGGAGGGCATCTTCCAACCAGGGATTGACATTCTCCCAGAGTGGAAGGTAGATACAAAGACAGAAAATTCAGATCCTAGCTTACTCAGAATTGTTAACAATCAAATTAACACCCCTAGTCATGTGACAGAAGAAGCACATTTTTACTATGCGCCCATAACATGAAGACAGAAACACAAGTACATTCAGAGACAAGTCCTCTCTGATCTATTCAATTCTCCCATAAATGGAAGGATTAGGTGAAGACAGTAAGAACCTAAGGATAACAAGTTCGGTCATCGAATTGCTCATTAAAGGTCCAAACTTAAGCTACACCAATCAAAAAGTGAAGAGAAATGCATTAATTGTGCTTAAAGTTGTGTAAAAAGCCTAAAAATTATGGAAACGTGGGTTTTTAGGTTAAAATAATCTAAAATCAGGAAAACGATTAATCCCACATTTAGAAGAAAAGCTTCAGGCTCATTTCCCAATGCTATATAAGAAAGGCATAGGGGGCATTTTGAAGTACACAAAGGAAGAGCAAAGGCATGCTGGAGAGATTTTGAAGGAGGAGAAAGAGCTCAAATTCTTCAAAAGAAAGGGTGAAGGAAGGGAATCTCATGGCAATGGAGGAAGGATTCACACCAAGTGCCATGGTAAGGATGTATTTATTCATTGTTCTAATATGAATGGATTCAAGTTTCTACCATCTAAGAGTTTGAATTTTGCTTATCATGTATGAATTTAATTCTTAAATAGATTTAGATCTTAAGTTTGCTTATCTTGATTGATGAATGAATGTAGGTCTTAGTGATAACTTGTAATAATCTTTTCATTTGCTGACATAAAAACTCACCATTTCTTAGTAAAATAGTTGAAATAGTGTAGACACAACCCTACACTAATCATTGTTATCAGATTGGCGACCATACTGTTTGTTGAAATTTCTTGAAGTTTCTTCATTTTTGTGGTGTTCTTTCTTTAGATTTACCCCTTTGTGCCTTAAATATCATTAAAAGAACCCTAGATCTAGCTTAATAATCTCAAGAACGGCCTAGCCATGCTTTTAATCCATCAAACCACCTTCAAATTCAATCAGATCTGCGTTTCTTGAAACTCTTCCTGGAACTTTGGAGTTTAAACTATGTTTTGATCTTAAAGCATCGTTAAAGTTTTTTAAAGCTTCAATATATGCATGTTAGATTCCTTCCAGCTCTGCATGAATTGTAGGAAACCCCTCTAGCTCTACGTGTTGTCCTGTGAATGCGTTGTTAAAGACCCTAAATATCTGCATGCTATCATAGATGCCCTATGTTAGGATTATGCATTATGCGTGGATCTTGAAACATCCGACTCTGCCTAAGTAGTCAAAAATCTCAGTTGAAGCATTGCAAGTCTACGTGGATCTTATCCTGCCCCTGTGTGGATCTCACCTCAACATCAAAGCATTTTGACATCTGCGTGTTCTTTACACTTCGAAGTTTTCTTTAAACTCTGCCTTGAAGAGCTATGCGTACTCTTTAAAACAGTCAAGATCCCTGCGTGAAGTTTAAAAAGAGTAAAACCCTGCGTTGATGACATCTTCTAGTGCTGCCTTCTATTTGCCTTAAAAACCTGCATGAGAATCTTAGTGTTAAGCTCTTGAACTCTCCCACGATTTGCAGTTATATAGCCTTGAAGATTTCTGGAAGTTTTCATTTCTAGCTTCACCTGGATATTTCTTTAAACTCTGCATTGATTTGATCGATCTCATCTTTGAATCTTTAAAAGATCCGCGTGTTGAACTATGCAAATAAAGTTTCTTCAATTCATATGCTAGATGCTTTTTTCTGCCTAATGAATGTGTGTTAACCTTGCCTCTGCGCCCAATATTCCCAGCTCTGAAACCTTCAATCTCTGCTTTGAAGATCCTTAAGCTATCCCGCGTGAAGGATCTGATCTTTGCATTTGGTTTTAGTTTCTGAGCAGTTTGAAATTTGCCTGGTGATGCCTTTAACCTCAGCCTATTACAGCCAGCATACTCAACTATTGAATTTCTTTTAACTTTGCCAAGATCTTAGCCGTTAAATTGTCTGGTAAATGATGAATCCGTTTTCATTTAATGCTATCTGGTGACTGCGTTTTCATTTAATGTTGTTTGGTGCATACATTTTCATTTCCAAAATTGAATGGTGAATTGACACTCTGCCATTAAAAATTTGCGTGAAAGCTTTTGATTCCAAGCTCTTCAAACCAGGCGTGTTTCCTTCACACTCTGACATACATCATTATTGGTTTAAGTCTGCATAAACGTTGCATACATTAAATCTTTAAATCTGGGCATTTTCATTTTTTACATTGACTTATTAAACTTGAACCAATTTTGAATAGGAGTTTTGGTCAATGCATTTTGGTAAAAGCATTTTGGTAATTTCGAAATTATATTAAAATTGATATTCGAATAAATGAACCTTGAGCACCAAAACAACCAAGGAACCTTTTCACAATTATTCAAAAAACTCATTTCCAAAGTTTTTGAAGATATTTGCATCTTTGGATTCAAAATATTTAATTACAAAGAACAAAATTTGAAAATTGTTTTGAAGTTTTGCATAGTAGATTCAAAATCTTGAATTTTGGATTACAACGCACAAAAATTGGAAAATTTTTGAAGTTTTGTATATACTTGGATTCAAATCTTGAGTTTTTGGATTAAAATGAAAAGAAAATTTGCAAATTTTTTTACATAGTCTAAAGTTTTGATTTAAATCTTTAGTTTTCAATAAATAAATAAAAAAACTTGAAAAGTTTGGATTAAAATTGAGATATGTTTGGAGTTGTATGCCTTTGAAGACCCTTCCACACACATTTGCATTTGAGAAACACACTTTGAACATCACATGTTGAGATAATTTGAGACAAATTTCTTTCCAAAAAACAGAAACAAACTTTAATTAGTTACATTTTGTTTTGGAGTTAGAACATTTTCATGATTTTCATGCACAATTAGAGAGAGTTGCACCTTTAGAGTTCAGTTTTCTTGAGATATATTGTGTATGAGGCACTGTATCCTGTTCACTCACATTTTATGATGATCTTGTGAATGAGAAAGTGTATCTCATGTGTAATAGTTTAGGAGTTCATTTTTTCAAAGAATCTTATATCGAGCCACTGTATCCTCTTCACTTGGGCCTTATGGAAATCTTGTGAATGAGAAAGTGGATCTCACTTGTAACATAGTAGATTTAATTTTTGTATACATTTTTTCGAGCCACCGTATCCTCTTCACTTGGGCCTTATGGCGATCTTGTGAATGAGAAAGTGGATCTCATGTGTAACAGTTTATAATTTAATCCATAAACCATTCCAAAGGGCTTTGTGTATCTTCTTCACTTAGGCCTTATGGCGATCTTGTGAATGAGAAACAGGGATCCCCCCTGTAATAGAATTAGATTCACGTTTACTTGAGATATCTGTTTGGGTTACATTGGTCTTTAAACATCAATTATTATCTATTTAAAAAAAAAAAAAACTTTGCATGAACATGCGAAATCTACCAGAAATTTGCATGTCTGAAAGAAACTCATGAACCTCTAACTCTCCCTTAATTTAGAATATTCATCGAATTGAAAGGTAGAGTAGTGAGCATTTTTCATTGTTTGGTTCATTTTCCTATTTTCGAGTCAACACACCACCAGTTTCATTTCCACTCCTCAAACTAAGCAAACTACACTTAAAATTGGCACTTAATATAAAATTGACAAACTTTTTATTTTCATATCACCAACAAGTTTAAGTTATTTCCCTGGATTAGGTTTGGAGAGATAACACTCCTGGGCTGCAAAATTTTGAAACTAGCATTGATTAAAGAGAGTAAATCCATTAATAGCAAAAAACGCTTGTCGGGAAAGTGCTTCTGAAACATTCGTCAAGCACAAGGTCAATCTGGATAAGTAAAGGGTGGTTCCCCCCTTTTTCTTATTTAGTGGGACATGAGCTTATCGAAGGGATTCTATGTTCAGTGACAAGTCCTTGGGGTGACATCACTGTTTCTAGAGTTTCTGGTAATGAGAATTGTCCTCAACTTACAACTATTCCGCCCGACCGTCGATTGTGAAGTGGTAACTTTAGTGGCTATTTTTAGGATATCACATAGGTTGTTGTGAGTGGGACACACTTGCAATACCTGAGATAGACTTTGGAACTTTTACTCCTTGGGAGGGTGATTGGTCAGGAACCAACACTTGCACCCCTGGAGATTAAAGTTTATTGTAACTGTTTCTCACACCTTCGCTTCTAGCAATTGTATGAGGACATGAAATCCCTCAATAGATACTAGTTTCGAAAGGCCCTACAATCCATCTTTTCATTGAGCTTCGGTTCTTTGGAAGAGTAAGTTTGCTTGCTTGAAATCTCTAGGGAATTTTTACCATGTGGACACTTTTTATTTTATTGAGTCTAGGAATCCATAGGATTGTTTGATTATGTTTTCAAAAACTTTTTAAACACGTCCTTTTATCAATATTCTTCAAAGTGGCTAATCTTCCGACCCGCCAGTCACGGTGGCATAGAGGTAAGTCACCATAAATTGAAGACCCCGCTACATTGCGGAGATGGCTACAAAATACAAAACACTTTGACTTTGAAACTAACACACTTCTAACTTCAATTATCAACAATAGAGTAGAAACACATCAAAAAAATACTGCCACACCACCTATCAAGGAAAACACGAAAATTGTTGATCCTCTTGCTCCAATTGCAATTGAAACATTAGAAGACAACACTACAAATCCTATAAATCCACCTCTGACAAATATTTCATACACAATGGTACTTCACATTAGTGAACCATTGAAGACCATCAATCCTCTTTTGGCACATTTGATACACATGCAAAATTCAACATCTAATCCCATGGCTTCATCAGGAGCACAAGGGACCCCATCATCACAACCTCAATGGTTGTTGGAGGTAGTAATACTTCCAATATCCCTATGAATTCATCAGGAGCACAAGGGATGACATCAACACCATCACAAACAAGTGCTAGAGATAGCCATACTTCCAGCATCCCTATAGCTTCATCAGGAGCACAAGGGACCATATCATCACAACCTCAAACAGTTGTTGGAGGTAGAAATACTTCCAATTTGACCTCTACCACCATCCCAACAGTTAGTTTACCTACTGCTACTATACGTTCAACTAGCACTTTAGTGTCAGTTGGTACAATTTCAGGTCCCAATCCCGGAAGTACATCCACTTTTCTTGCAGGAATCCCTACTGGAGGGTCTTCCTTACCAAACTTGGGTTTCCCATATGGTTTGGCTACTCAAGCTCAAAACAATCTAGGAGTAAACCAAAATCCTATTGGCATACCAAACAGTCTTCCAAGTTCTACACCTGGGGGGGAATCCTTCACTTTGGAATCTCAATGTCCCTGGTGGAATTAATGGACCATGGAAAAATAATGCTAATTGGGGTAATACTCCACAATTTAGTGGAAATGCCTCGGGAATCCAGTATCCAAGCTTTCCTAGCATAAATCTTGGGGGCAATCCCATACCCCCAACAGGTAGCACACTAGGAGGTAACTCATCCACCAACCCCATTCCACCATGGAGTGGTCGGGTTCCAGGAAGTACCCAATATTCTTGGGCACCACCCCCGCAAGGGGGCAATCAACCTTGGAACACATATCCACACCAAGGAAATATTCAATGGAGTGGTCCAATTCCAACTAGTAACCAATCTAATTGGGGCCCACCCCCGCAAGGGGGAAATCCACCCATGAATCCTAACCAACAATGGAGTGGTAATGTTTCACCAAGTAACCAATCTCAATGAAACATACCCCCGCAAGGGGGAAATCTACCCATGAACCCTAACCAGCAATGGAGTGGTAATGTTCCACCAAGTAACCAATCTCAATGGAACATACCCCCACAAGGGGGCAATCCACCCATTAATCCTATGCCATAATGGAGTGGCAATGTTCCACCAAGTAACCAATCTCAATGGAACATACCTCCGCAGGGGGGAAATCCATACATGCATCCTACTCCATAATGGAATGGACAACCTTAAGGAAGTAACCCATCTTTTTGGATGCAATCTCCGCAAGGAGGTAACCCTTATTGGAATGCTTCTCAAGCCCAAGGAAACTAACAGTGGAGCCATCAAGCTTCACCTGGGTATCAAACGTTTGCTCCGGCACCATCCAAGTCACCATTTCTAGACACATTGAATCTACCAGATTTATCCCGACTGACCAATGACCCTGTTCTACATTTGAATGGGTGGAAAACTATACCAACCAAACTACCATTAGACATACCCAAGTTTGATGGAAAACCAGGGGAGGACCCATCCAATCATGTGATGACATTTCATCTGTGGTGTTCATCCAATTCCTTGGTTGATGATAGTGTTAGGTTAAGGTTGTTTCAGCGAACCCTAACGAGAACTGCTGTGAAATGGTACATTGAGTTTCCACACAATACATTCACAGATTTTTCATCTTAATCTATAGTCTTCTTAACACATTTTCAATTACCCATCCGCTATGAGATGAGAATAGAGCTTTTAACTTCACTTAGGCAATCCATTGCTACTCACATCTCAGATCACATCCATGAGTGGAGGAGGCGTCGAAGGCTCATTAAAGCTGAAATCCCTGACCAATTCTTAGTAGATTTGTTCATTAAATCCCTATTTCCTACTCTAGCCAAAGATGTAGCAATTTCAGGAGCCATGACTGAAGAATAACTCATTCAGAGTGCCCACCAAATGGACTTGGTATATTCCTAATTAGGCACACTTTATGAATTAATACCTCATGCTGTAAGACCTGTGTCTGATCCAGCTAGGCCGCCCAAAGGACCTCATACCGATGGTGTAATTGGATTCGTTAACCAAGTTGAACGGATTACCCAGCAATTGGGACAAATGTCAGTTCAAAACCTGCAACCCACAGCTGGCCAGGCAACTCAACAATCTGCCACTGCTGCCCAAACTTCTGAAGTCCTTACGGTTCAAACTACGGACCCAAAAGGAAAAAAGAAGAAACAAAAAAAGAAGTCTAATACTAACCCTGGGACAAGAGAGGCACCTAAGGTGAATAATCCTAATAGAGGAAATCATGAAAATTGGAAGAACAAGTACCCTTGCAAAATTTTCCAAGGGGACCATCCTACTCATCTTTGTCCTCATATGGATGATATTCATCGCATGTTGGCACAACGAGGAGGGAAACAACCACAACCTCCTATCCTAACTCAAACCTTCCCCCAACAACAACAGATCATTGCTGAGGTGCTAGCACCTCCACCAGGAGGAAACCAAGCAAACCCCCCACCAAGGGGCAATCCACCCAACGCTAATATCTTCACTATTGGTGAACATGACATCCATATCCAAACAAGGGCTCGTTCTTATGATATAGCTTTAAAATATGTTGAAACAACTTGATCTTAGCCTAGTGGTTTTCTAAATATTGAAAAACCAACCATAGACATGGTGCCTCGACCTCCAAAAGGGGTTCTCCGCAAAACAAAACACAACCCCAATACGCGAGCTGCTCAAAAATACAATGTGGTTGAATATTTAGCTCAAGCTCCTTGTGCAATGTCTGCCTTGGAGGTGTTGCAAAGTTGTCCCGCTCAACGGAAAGCACTATTGTCTGCCATCGGTGCTATTGATCCATCAGACACTAATTTGATCACATTTGACTTAGAACAACCCACATGTAGGATTCCCTCACAAATTGCATTCCAAATTAAAGTATCTTCACATGGTAAGAATATTTTTTGAACCGTTGTGGATGAAGGATACTCTACCTGTGTCATGTCACTAGCTTGTTGGAAAGCTTTGGGATCACCCACCTTAGTAGCATCCCACACAATTCTCAAGGCATTTGATGGTCATTCGTCCCCACCTCATGGAATTATCATGGCTTTCCCAGTTGAACTGGGGGGGAAAATGGTTCAAGTAGATGTTGAGGTAGTGGATGCACCCATAGACTACAATTTTCTATTGGTTCGCAGTTGGATTCATAAGATGACAGCTGTAGTATCTTCTGTATTCCGAGTCATTCGGTTCCCCCACCAAGGGAAGATTGTAACAATCGATCAACTAGATTACTGCACACCTGAAACTGGTCTCCACTCAAATGTACCCTTTGTAGGGGATTCAACGATGGTGATTCAGGAAATTGGGGTAGGAATGTTTAAGGACTCATCCCTATTGGGAACTTTTCCAATTCCACCACCAATATTGACTCCTAACACTACTTCGATTTTCATCATTACATCGGAAGTGTACTTTCCATTAAGAGTTTTTTCTAATTCAACTTCGGAGGTTGGTTCCACCTCATCGGTTGGAACCTCCAAAGAAAACACCTTAGATGAAAAGAATGATGGAAAGACACATACTTCTGCACACCATGAGGAAATGGAGAGTAGTGTTCCCTTTTTTGTCGTAGAGCTCGCTTATCAAGCTATTCAAATGGCCTCAGTAGAATTGGATCAAAATACTCCCAAGATGGAGGAATATGATCCCTATACTTCACCTGTTTGGGCCTTGAATTCTCATAGTACCCATGATCTCTTGGATCATACTTTCTCTTATGATGAATCAATCCCATAATTCATGAACATCTCGGAACGACCTTGGGAGGATATGCATCACAAATCCTCGTTTCTTCCTAAGATCGACTGATTAGAAGTCAAACCTGAAAAGTTTTACTTTGATGATGACATCAGTAAGTACCAATGCCCTGTCCAAATACACAATGTGAGTTCAGAAGGCAATTCGGCGAAATTTTTTTACTTCGATGATGAGATCAGTAAGTACCAATGCCCTGTACAAATACACAATGTGAGTTCAGAAGGAAATTTGGTGAACATTTCGAAAACCATCCGATTTGATATATCTATCAAACCTGGCATCGTTGAGCACATCAACATAGGTGCAGATTTTTCTCCTGAGGAAATAAACTTTTACACTACTTTATTTAAAAAATTTCGTGATGTATTTGCATGGTGTTATGAAGAAATGCCAGGCATCGATCCCAGTATCATAGAACATGAGTTAAAAACCTATCCTAATGCCAAACCTGTGCCGAAAAAACTACGTCTAGTGAACCCTAAGAATTCTGCTGCCATTAAAGCCGATTTCGAAAAGCTTTTAAAAGATGGATTCATCTATCATGTTCCTTTGATTGATTGGGTATCCAATCTTGTTCCCGTTAACAAAAAACAAGGAACTATCCGAGTTTGTACTGATTTTATAGATCTGAACTTAGCTTGTCCCAAAGATAACTATCCCACACCCTTCATTGATCAGATCATTGATGAATGTGCCGGGAATGAAATCTTGTCGTTTATGGACGGCTTCTCCGGTTACAACCAAATCCAGATAAAAAAAAAGACCAACATAAAACAACTTTTATATGCCCTTGGGGGACCTTCGCTTATAGGAAAATGACATTCGGCCTTAAAAACACCGGAGATACCTTTCAAAGAGCTATGTCATACGCATTTCACGACATTAAGGATATCATCAAGGTTTACCTTGATGATTTGGCAGCTAAATCTAAAAAGAGAGATGAACATGGTGCACATTTACATTCCATCTTCGAGTGTTTCCGCAAGTACAACATTAGGTTAAATCCACATAAATTCATGTTTTGTATGGACTTTGGGAGGTTACTTGGGTTCGTAGTGTCCCAAAATGGGATCATGGTTGATCCCATAAAGGTTGAGGCAATAATTCAGTTGCCTTCCCCGAAAACAATCACTCAACTTCAAATCCTTCAAGGGAAAGCTAACTACTTGAGGAGATTTATCGAGAATTTTGCTGAAAAATATATAGGTTTCATGCGTCTCTTAAAACAACATGCAATATTCATATGGGATGACCAAGCTCAACGTTCATTTGATGAAATAAAGAAAGTTTTGGTCTCTGCCCCAATGCTTAGTCCACCGAACTATAATAAATACTTTCTGCTATATTTGGCTGCATCTCCTTCCACAATTGGAATGGTCTTAGCACAAGAGGATGAATCATCTCAATAACATGTTATTTACTATCTTAGTAAGGCCCTTGCAGGTCTCGAATTGAGATATTCCCAGGTCGAGAAGTTGGCCTTGGCAGCAGTCCATGCTGTCCAATGACTTAAACATTACATACTTCCAAGGAAAAAAACCATAGTGGTTGAAATGAACCCCATGAGACACATTTTGTCCCGCCATATAATTGGTGGCAAATACTCAAAATGGATAGTAATTTTACAATAATTTGACCTCGAATTCAAAAACGCTAAAGCCAAGAAGTTGTTGGCATTTGCTGAATTAATGTTCGAGTTACCGATAGAGAAGGAGGGTACTATATCTGTTGAAAATTGGGCAGATGAACATGTATTCCTCATTGCAACTTTTGATCCTTGGTATGGAGGATTCATTATTTATATTCAAACCCAAAGGATCGCCAATTTTATAGTATTGAATGACATCGTATTCGACACCGAGCTCGAAGATACCTCATCATCGGGGATACTTTGTACCGTCGAGAAAATTATATGATATTAAGACGTTGTTTAGTACACGAGGAAGCTGAACAAGTTTTGAATGATTTCCATGTTGGGGCATGTGGTGGTCATCTTTCTGGGTTGGCAACTGCCCAGAAAATCTTGCGTGCAGGATACTTTTGGCCTACAATTTTCAAAGATTGCATTAATGCTGTCAAAAAGTGTCACCCTTGCCAGATTTACACAAGAAAAATGTGCGCACATCCGGCTCCTTTACACCTTGTAGTAACCGTGGGTCCATTTTCAAAATGGGCCATTGATTATATGGCAGTCAATCCACCTTTAGCTGATGGCCACCACTACATCATTGTAGCAATAGACTACTTCACCAAGTGGGCTGAGGCAATGCCTACATTCAATTGCACGAGTAAAACTGCAGCATACTTTCTATTCAATCATGTGATAGAAAGGTTTGGTGTACCCAAAGAGATCACTACTGAAAACGAAAGTCATTTTCAAAATTCCTGTATGGATGAACTTACAAACCGGTTAGGATTGCGGCAGGACTATTTCTCGCCATATTACCCTCAAGCTAACAGATAAGTAGAAGCCATCAACAAGGTTTTGAAAACTATGTTACAGAGGACGACTAATAAAAACAAGAATAACTGGCACTTGATGTTGTTTACTGCTCTTTGGGCTTACCGAACAACTGTTAAAACCGCAATTGGATTCACTCCCTTCCAACTGGTTTATGGAGAGGAAGCTGTGTTACCGATTGAATGTGAAATCCCATCAGTAAAGATAGCTGTCGAACTCCTACCGAACACTTTTGTAGAAGAGGAAAGGCTTCTCCATCTCCATTATCTTGATGAAACTAGAAGGGAAGCCTCTCTAAATATAGAAGCACACAAGAAGAGGGTTAAAACACAATATGACAAGTCCATTCATCCCCGAGTCTTTTCTGAAGGCAATCTGGTTTTAGTTTATGACCAAGACCAAGATAAAATAGGAGAAGGGAAATTTGTACCTAAATGGTTTGGCCCACTTGTTGTCAAAACTATATTAAAAAAGGGAGCTTATGAATTGGTCAATTTTGATGGGGAACCCATGTCAAAGATCAGAAATGGTCTCTATCTAAAGAAATACTTCGTGTAGGCACTGATGCCTCGCTCCATTTGTTTTATTATGTTGTATTCTTTGTATAAACTTGTGTACATTAGTTATTTCGAGCACGCACTTATATTGCTTGGCATTGTCACTTTGGAAGATGGCACAAGAATCTTTCACATATTTGGGATATGCAGACAGTGCTAGTCGTAGTTCTCGGAACGTTGCTTCTGCCGCATGGGTCGTTTTCACACCTAATAACGAAGTTCTTAGTTCAGGAGGCATTTTTCTCGGATCTGCAACCAATAATGTTGCAAAATATAGTGCAGTCATTGAGCTTCTTGTTGAGGCTATCACCCTTGGCATCCGACGAATAATCATCAAACTAGACTCAGAATTAGTTGTATCCCAGTTAAATGGTCAGTATCAGGTTCGACATCCTACACTGTTTAGAAAGTTTCTATGAGTATGCATTTTAGAGCGTCAGTTCGAGTTTATTGAATATATACACGTTCCTAGAAGTTTGAATAGTTTGGTTGATTCTTTGGCCAACTATGTACTTGATTGGCATCTAATTCATTAACATCGTACCAAAAAGCAAGCATGTACATTATTTCATGGCCAATTTAATTGAACACATCATTTAAGGACATAAGTAAAACCGAAATAACCTAGCTGCTTACATCATAACCCAAAAAGTGTGTAAATTTTGCACACACCAAAAAGAATAGTGTAAATACTATTTCTCTTTTTGATTCTTTTTCCTACAGATAATACCCAAAAAATGTTCATACAAACAAAAAAATGAAAAATTTTGGAAAAACTCGAAAACATGGGAAACTATTTCAAAATTTTCTAGTTTGACATCAAAACTAACCCACTACTAGTAGATCAAAGACTAAAGGTTCATAGCTTCTAGGAATTCAAGCTGAAAGGGGATGCTTCCTCTCATACATCGGCTGCACAATGAACACAGATGGTAAATCATGAGTATTTTTACTTATCTTTTATTCATACATGTGCAAACAGTATCCTTTTGAATGAGAGAAAGATGCATATGAATTCCTCATTTTGGCTATCTTTTTAGATATTAAATGCACATTTGAACCAATTTCTAACTAAACTGTTGGCTAGTGAAATGGTTTTTGATTTCAGGACTTGAAGACTTTGATAGTTCGAACTATTTGATTTAGGTAGTTGAGACAGACCATGATTCATGATGATCTATGATTTTAGCATTTTTCACAAGACTCAAGCTAAAGTAAACCTCATTGAACCATTCCTACTTGGCCATTTCACCAAATTGGATAACCTTAGTCACATGGTATTACTTCACCATCTGTCGACACATAATCCTGCTTTAGATAGACTACCCCAGGAAGGAACAACTATAAGAGTGTGCAAAACTAGCTTATCCCTTGTTTGCAATATATATCTTTGCCTTGGCCTAACCCGTGCCCTTGAAAAATAGGCATTCGCCCATGCACCACTCGTTCCTTCCTATGTATCATTACATTCTTTATTCTTTTTTATAAAAATGAAAAAGCATAAAATTAAAAAGCACAAAAATCCAGAAAGGGAGAGACTTGAATCACTTCATATTATAAACCTTGAAGAAAACGGCAATAGTCAGTCCTTGTCACCCTTGAACATGGCACATCATTTCGTATCCAATGTCAGTACACCATCTACATTTTCCTTAGGAAACTGTACCAGTATTTTGAACAGATCTCCACCGATGGGTTATCCTTCCTGTCACCAATGGAGCTTTCGTTAATGCATCTGGCATTAGCATATTTCATTAAGGTCGGTTACTCAAAGTCCTATGTTTCCAAGTGTCCATTCTGCGTCATGTTATGTGTTCAAGGAAAGTCCAAACCGAGTCGGCCATTCCTCAAATATTCCTGACCAATCATGTCGGCCTTCCTTGTGTCAGTATACAGTGTTGGATCTTGCAGTTCTACCAAATTATATCATACTATTGATCTTTGTTTCATATCGGTTGATGTGGGATGCATCAATGCCCTCCTTCCGATGGATCTATTCCTATCGACATCAAATCATCATCTAGGACATGGATCTAGAAACCCAAGAGTACCTTGGATCTTACAGTCATTAGTGGCAGGTTTCCTCGCAAATAAAAGTGGGTATACATCAATGACCCCTGATTGTTTGATTCTACAAGTGTTCAACTTCAGAGCATCTATTCACACTTGTTAGTTTGTACTCAGTACCTTGGAGTCCATCATCATTATCAGTGGGTATCTTCGCATCTGTTAACGGTATACATCAATGACTGGTAATCAGATGGTGTTTTATTATGCTCGACATCAGATCACTTATTTGCATGATATAAACTCATACTATCGTCGGTTTGTATTGAAGACCTTGGGACAAACAGTTGTATCGCTTATCGATGCACTGCCCGAGATGCACAAGATTAGACTTCCATGTCAAAAGTTCAATAAGGACTTTGTTATCGCACTCATCAAAGTGCATGTTTACACTTCAAAAAAAAATTCTTTTGACATGGATCCATTGTGTATTGTTCGTGGCCATGCTTGTTTACTGCTGAGCATGGGTATGCCCACCTCAAGAAGATATTATATATTTGAGAAATTGCTATGTTTTGCAGGTGTGATCCTCAATCCTGGGCCTGTGAGTTTTACTTCCCTTATCCTTTCTTTGAATGATAAAGAGTATTAGTCTACAGACTATAAAATTCAGTAATGTATTTTAGCCCTTAGCTCTGCTTCGGACCTCACACATTAGGGGGCATCTGTTAACAATCAAATTAACACTCCTAGTCATGTGACAAAAGAAGCACATTTTTACTATGCGCCCGCAACATGAAGACAAAAACACAAGTACATTTAGAGACAAGTCCTCTCTGATCTAATCACTTCTCCCATAAATGGAAGGATTAGGTGAAGACAGTAAGAACCTAAGGAGAACAAGTTCGGTCATCGAACCGCTCATTAAAAGTCCAAACTTAAGCTACACCAATAAAAAAGTGAAGAGAAATGCATTAAAATGAATTAATTGTTCTTAAAGTTGTGCAAAAAGCCTAAAAACTATGGAAAAGTGGGTTTTCAAGTTAAAATAATCTAAAATGAGGAAAATGAGTAATCCCACATTTAGAAGAAAAGCTTAAGGCTCATTTCCCAATGCTATATAAGAAAGGCATAGGGGGCATTGTAAAGTACACAAAGGAAGAGCAAAGGCATGCTGGAGAGATTCTGAAGGAGGAGAAAGAGCTCAAATTATTCAAAAGCAAGGGTGAAGGAAGGGAAGCTCATGGCAATGGAGGAAGGATTCACACCAAGTGCCATGGTAAGGATGTATTTCTTCATTATTCTAATATGAATGGATTCAAGTTTCTTCCATCTAAGAGTTTGAATTTTGCTTATCATGCATGAATTTAATTCTTAAATGGATTTAGATATTAAGTTTGCTTATCTTGATTGATGAATGAATGTAGGTCTTAGTGACAACTTGTAATAATATTTTCATTTGCTGACATAGAAACTCACCATTTCTTAGTAAAATAGTTGAAATAGTGTAGACACAACCCTACACTAATCACTGTTATCAAGAATGGAGAGCACCAATTGCTCATCCTTCTTATCAATTCCACACTGCTTGCATTGCATAACCAAATGTTTGAATTTCGAGAATAATTCTTGAATGGTCTCAAAGCTGCTTAGTTGTAGGGCAACCAATTCATTCTCCAGAACATGGCCTCTTAGCTCATCTTGTTTTCCAAAGAGGGCCTCTAAATTCAACCATAAATCTCTTGGAGTCTTCAACCCTTCGAGATGAAACAGTAGATCTCTAGAAATATGAATGCACATGTAACCAAAGGCTTCATCTAATCGATTTAGATGCTTGGTTCTCTCCACAACTGAATTTGGTTCAGTTTCTCTTCCCATTGTTATCCTGTGTAGAGATTTTCTTCTCAAGGACATTTCCATATCAATATTCCAATCAATGTAATTGAAAGGAGTCAGGATTATAGGAGTGAGAGGAGTGTTCGAATTGCTCATCTCAACTGCTGGAGTGAATACAAGGTGAAACTGCTGCTACTGCAGTAGCTGCTAGAACTGCTGGAACTTCGAATGACCTGCAAAAAACTCTCATGAATGGAGATAGACTATACTCTCAACATGCTTTGATACCATGTGAAAATCCTCACAGCAGATCTAAGAGATGATGTATACCTCATAATAAATATTAATCAGGAAAATAGAAGAAGAGTGGACAATGCAGTGTAAAAGAGCAACAGAATTATGATACAGTAGAACTCAGATAGAAGCAGAATAATCACACATGTTACATTAATCTGTATAATAAACAATAATGCTACAATAGACAGGATTCGAATACCAAGGGTGTAATTCGAATTAGCCTGCATGGACTCATCATCAGATCAGTGGAGTGTCATCAAAGTACAAGTAACCATCAACCATGTGTCAAACTGAGTCTAACTGGGTGTAGTAGGTGTAACTGATGCATAAAGCACTAATGGAGGGTGCATGAGAATCTAACTACAGTTAGAATAGTAAACCAAGTCTCTTTGGGTGTCCAACAGGTAGTTAACTAGTCAATCAATCCTTAAATCAATGAAAGATCCACAAATCAAGCAACTAACTGAAGTGTCACTGGTGGTAGGTGAGAGAGGGCACCTTTCACATGTGGTAGGTGAAAAAGAGGGCACATCGCTGACTAGGCGGGATGGAACTGAGTGGAAATAGGCTCCTAGGGATAGTAAACTAAGCACTAGGTGCTAGGAGACACCATACTGATGACTGGGATGCATGCAAAAATGCATGCATGACTGAAAATGAAAAATAATGAAAATGCTGGTAGGACTAGGATGGAGT